>JALPQD010000640.1:926320-969393 GCA_023101885.1 Typhlomys cinereus
ACGGGTGTACCTATTAAGTTTGCATGAGTTGAGTAATAAAAATGTTAAAAAAAAATAGTAGGGGCTTGGAAATCTCTGATCCCAAGGCTTTAAAGCTTTGGTAGGCGCTTATGCAACTCTCCCCCGGATCACATTTACCAATCTGTTTGACTGGGACACTTGGCCCCTTGTCGAATGACTCTCGAGACAGAGACAGATCCATCAGAGGATTGGCCCACCATTAGGCTTCTACCCCACCATATCCACCCTTAAGTCACGCTTTCAACCTGAGGGTCATGAGCTCTCTGCTCCCTCAGATCCCGGGCTGAGTAGCACTGACCCACTGATCCATCTCTTGAAGATTGGGAAACATTTGATGAGGAGAGGAAAAACATTAAAAGTAAAACCTCCACAGCCTAAAGTGACAGATTGGCCAATAAGAGCCCTTAGAAATGGCCCAGAAAGGTAAAAATGAGTCTCTGGAGAGAAAGCTCTCCAAGAAGCTGTACACAGCTCTTCCTAGTTCATTCTCACCAAAGAATATGAGACATGGGGATTATGAAACTTAACGACCCCAATCTCCAACCTATGGGGACCTTAACTGGGAACCAGACCACAAGGCTGTTAAAGTAACCTTCCCAATAAACCTCAACCCTGGAGGGAACCGCCCTGCAGCCTGGTATTCTTGGGAGGCTAAAGACTTCAAGGAGTTAAAAAAGGCTGTAGCAGGGGCTGGAGAGGTGGCTCAGGGGTTAAGCCTCCGCTTTGCAAGCGGAAGGTCCTGAGTTCGGATCCCAGATCCCACGTATAGACGCCAGGCGGAAGCGGGGGCGGCCTGTGCTTCTGGTCCTGGTAGGGCGGAGCCTGTGAATCCCGGAGCAGAAGGAGATGGAGGCGGACATGGTGGTTCGCTAATTAGTCCGTGGTTCTACACATACACAGACACACACACACACACAGACACACGCGCGTGCGCACAGACACACGCATATGCACACAGTTGAATAAATGATAATAATAATAATAAAAAAAAGGCTGTAGCAGAAAATGGGCCTAACTCGCCTTGGGTCCAAGTCTAACCCAAAGACTGTATTACCAAAGACTGGATGGATCTCAGCAAGGCCGTCTTCCCCAGTCCCACATTCATTAAATGGTGTGCCCTCTTTAAGGAGGAATGTCACGTTCAAGCAGAGAGAAACCAAGCAGCTAACCCACCTATAACAATTTCATTCAGGATGCTCTCAGGATCAGCAGATCAGTACTCCACTGGGCCACAACAGGCAGCTATTGCCCCTACACCTTATGCGGACCAGGTCCATGCCTTGTCTTGGGGCTGGCTGCATGGGGAAAATTAGACAAAGCTCCTATTGCAGGGGTAACTCTAAAACCCACAGACTCTCCCCTGAGTTTATAGATAGAGTTGAAGAGTTTAAGATGCAAGCTCCCACCAGGCCCCCTGAGGGATCAATTTATCAAATTGTTGGTCTGGGAAGGAATGACCAGGGATCATAAATTGGCTTGTGCGACCCTCAAAGATAGATCTATGAGCCAATAGATAATATCTTCTAAGGACATAGGGACTCAATCACAACAGACTAGGTCCATGACTACAGACCTACAAGCCCAAACGGAAGCTTTAACTTCTGTACTTATCCACAACTTTGCAGGATTGACCTAGGAATGAAAAGGAGTTGAAATGCCCGCTAAGAATAATGGAGGACAATGCTTTGGATGTGGCTAAATGGGACATTTTAAAAGAAACTGCCCAAGGGGTGGGGGGGAAACCCAAACCTGCAGTTGCTGAAGGACAAAGGACCACAAAAAAGGCCCCACAACC
The DNA here is from genome assembly GCA_023101885.1 of Typhlomys cinereus. Lineage (NCBI taxonomy): Eukaryota > Metazoa > Chordata > Mammalia > Rodentia > Platacanthomyidae > Typhlomys > Typhlomys cinereus. The sequence goes on from JALPQD010000640.1 coordinate 928,137, forward strand.
CCCTGTCCCCATTGCCACAAAGGCTACCATTGGCAGAGAGATTGCAGATCTAAATTTGACATAGAAGGAAAACCTTTAAACTAGCTATGGGACGTCCTCCAGCCCCGTCAAACCAAGGAGGTATTAAACAGACCTCCTCATTTGGCCAAGGCCCAATGCCTATAACACAACCCACTTGAAATTCCTCTGCCAATTGGATGGTTCCTATCATTCTAGGATTACGGCCTAAAGTGGATATCTTCATTCAAGGAAAAAGGTTCCAATGCTTGATTGACACAGGAGCAGATAGGACTGTACTTAGGAAGAGATTCCCCACCATTGGTCCCTGCTCCCGGGACCCCAAACCCTAGTGGTTGGGGAAAATACAAAGTTGGAGGAAACCAAGGATTGGCTTTGTTGGAAGGATGCAGACAGGACTCAGGGCAAGGTATGCCCTTTAATATTCCCAGGCTTATCTGTGAATCTCTGAAGACAGGACATCTTGGGGGAGGCACAAGCCTATATTACCACTAACCATAAGGCCTTTTACAGAGATATCTTAGACATGGAAGAATATGCTCATGCACCTCCCCCTCGAGAGGATTTTCTTTTCAACTATTGGGGGGACCCACCAAAGAGGTCCCAGGTACACCTCCAATTCTAGAGGCCACTGCTCCTCAGGTGCCTGCCATCCAATGGTCCCCTGGACCCCCGGTTTGGGTGGAGCAGTGGCCACTATCCAAAGGGAAATTACAGGCCCTACAAGAGATAATACAAGAACAATTAAAATTGGAACATATCCAACCTTCCACAAGCCCCTGGAACACCCCAATTTTTGTTATCAAGAAGTCCTCTGGTAATTGGAGAATGCTATAAGATCTCTGTAAAACAATGCCAGGATGATCCTAATAGGTACCCCACTTAGGGAGATGCTCTGGATTCCTGCCATTCCCTCTGATTTACATCTAGTGATAATAGATATTAAAGATTTTTTTCTCCGTACCATTACAGCCACAGGATTATGAGAAATTTGCCTTTTCTGTACCCTTTACTAACTACCAGGTGCCTGATAATAGATATGAATGGACAGTCTTACCTCAAGGCATGGATAACAGTCCAGCATTTTGTCAAAACTATGTAAAAGCCCTATTAAAACCTGCAATACAGCTGCCCCAGGTCATATTCTATGTTTATATGGATGACATCATCCTAGGGGCACCCAATCCTTTATTGTTTGGAGAACTTTATAGGGTTACTAAAGAATGTCTTCAAAGGGGAGGACTACATATATCAGCTGATAAGGTTCAAACTGTACCACCCTTTAAAATATTGGGTACCCTACTCCATTTAGAAGGGGTAAGTCCTTTAAAACCTCAGCTGGCCACTGCCACCGCATTGACTTTAATGGAGCTTCAAAAATTACTAGGAGAGATAAATTGGCTGAGAGCTTGGATGCCAATATCTACTGAAACATTAGAACCCTTATTCCAGCTACTAAAGAGAAAACAACCCTCTGACCTAATAACTTTAACCCCACAACATCTTGAGATCTTCCACACGATACAAAAGGCACTAGATCAAGCTCAATTAGCTCACTATTCACCTGATAAGCTCTTAGAATTATGGGCTCTCCCTGGTGAGACACTGATGACTTCTGCCCTTGTACAGGATGGACTGCCTCTTCAATGGGTTCACACATCCTTGGGTGGCATGCCTAGGGTATACACACCTACAGATCAACTGGCTGACCTGATAGAGAAGTGACGGGACTTAGCCCTCAGACATTACGGTATTGATCCTCACAAATTCGTCACCCCTTATTGACTCAAAGATGTAGAATGGTTAAACAGAAACAACAGCCAAACAACCCTAGCTCTAGGTTTTCTCAGGGAACTGGATTGCCATTATGGGCCCTACAAATGGGTGACTTTTTTCGGGCCCTTCAATGGAAGACACCTAAATTATTTGCTAGGGAACCATTATCAGGAGCACTTAATGTGTTTATTGATGGGGGACGGCATGGGTCTGCCATGATAATTTTCTCTGGGGATAACAAGGAGCCAATAAAATACGTTCATACCTGTGAAGGCTCAGCCCAATTCAAAGAACTTATGGCAGTTACAATGGCATTAAATAAAGTAAGGGGACCCATGAACCTGTTCTCTGACCGCCTCTATGTAATTAATCTTCTCCCTGGATTACTACATTCCCACATCTGATTGCACAGAAATCCAATTACACCCCTGATGATCCAAGCCCAGACACTTCTTACCAAAAGGAATAGCCCAATCTTTGTACAACACCTTAGGGGACATCAAGGTTTGCCTGACTTCCTATCTCAAGGTAATGCTGAAGCAGATAAAATGGCTTCTGTTCAGATACTGTCCACCAGTCTAAAGGAAGCTCAGGACCTACGTGACCTCACTCATGTCAATTGGAGGGGACTTCATAAGAGGTTCTGTCAGGTCCCTATAAAAGACCTGAAAAAGATTGTACATACCTGCAAGTCCTGCCAGCCCCTTTTACAGGTATCACCATTACAACTACCAGGGGTAAATCCCCAAGGCTTGAGACCCAACTCTCTCTGTCACATATTATACTCCGTTCAGAAAGCTTAAATATACCTTGGTGTCCATTGACACATTTTCCCAAGCCTGATGGGCTATAGCTCACACGGAAGAAAAGGCTAAACATGCTCCATCCCATTTCCTACAATGCTTTGGCACCCTAGGGCTATCCAACCAAATTAAGACAGATAATGGCTTAATTTGTTTTACTAGTCAGACTTTACAGAACTTTTTTCAGACTTGGCATATTATTCATACAACAGGAATCCCATATAATCCCCAAGGACAAGCTATTATTGAAAGAAACCACCAATACTTAAAGGCCCAACTACAAAAACAAAAAGAGGGAGTAAGCCCACACCAATAGCTAGGGTTGGCAGTATTTACCATCAATATTTTAAATTTTCAAAAGGGACAACATGAATCAAGATTCCAAAAACACTGGGGAAGCCTATCCACCAGACCATCTGTCAAGGTATGTTGGAAGGACCCCCTAACTGGGCATTGGATTACTATGATCCCTTGATTACTATGGGAAGAGGATTTGGATGTGTCTTCCCAATTGGAGAGTCTTCCCTGATATGAATTCTGGCAAGGAATCTCAAATTCTACAGCAAGAGAATCCTCATGAAGGAGGCCCAAAAGAATCATCCCCAGACTAACAAACTAAACCAAAGGGTAAAAAGCCTTTGAGGCAGCCTTCTTTGCTTTTTCTCTTTCAGAAACTTTCCATAATGTGCTCAGGGAAGATGCTAACTATAATCCTCATAACCCTGACCTAACTCAAGATGGCCTGATTGATACCTTACCTAAACCAAGGTGGAGTTGATCTGAGTTTGACTTAACATCTAGAAAGAATTGTTCTTTTAATAATTATATTGCTTAAGTGTTTCCTCAGCACATCTCTCAGCAGCGCTCCATCAAGAAGACCATGCTACAGACATTTGTGGCCATTAAACATCCATGCCATGGCTCCCCCAGAGATGCAATTCAAGCTTGGACTATGGATTCATGAGGCTTTGGTCCAATCTACTATCCACATATCCGGGCATGCTTTCCAGAGGAGAGGTCCTTCCAGAGCTGGCAGTCAATGACGGATAAGGCTCCACATGAGGGTTGGGTTCAACCTAAGCCAGGCACAGTCCATTATGCTGGACCCCCTCTGAGGCGGGCTCAACAAAGTCAGAGCAAAAAAAACCACTTTGGCTCCCGCTGCCTGTCAAAAAGGATAGATATGTAGGAAAAATGGACCAGACAGGCCTGTATGTCTGTATGGGCCACGTGCTACTTCCCCAAGCTACCTGGTGCCGTGCCTGACACTGATGCCAACTTGCCTGACTGAGAAGACTGACCAGGACAGGACAACAACAAAAGCTCATGCTGAGACTTATGGGATGTTGGACATACTTGATACTGTACTCATGGGTCATCAGAGAAGGTTTAAAGACTACAGGTAGAACTTGTGGGGTTCACTCAAGGAACAACCCTTTGAGTCCACCTCATTATAAAACAAAAAAGATGGATATGTGGGGGGCCTCAGTCTATGTGACTTCAGTGGTCCGGCAAGCCTAGAAAAAGATGTTTTAATGGAGGAAGACAAGAGGGGGGCATAGCTCAGGATGTTTTGAAGAAATCTCGTTACATACAGCCTATGTGCTAGCTTGACCTTTAAGATGATTGGTTGCCCATTTCCCCACGCTGGAATTCCCCTTGCAGTTTCTGCCTTTATAAGATGGCTATGGAATTACAATAAATGAGTTCCTGCTTGACTATGCTTCCTGTCATGTCTGATTGTCCTCAGGAAGGAAGGCTGGGAGTGGGCACACAGTGCACTCACCTTCCCCAATCCCTCTTGTCGAGGACCCACGGGACCGGCCTGTAGGATGGAGCTGCGATCCTTGGGGACTCCCACACCTGGGAAATCCCAGGGCAATGCAATGAAGTAGAACAATCCAGGATGATTTCCAGCCTTGGACCTCCACAGGGACATACATTCAAGTGCCTTCTTTACATACACACCCATATGAAGCACACACACACACACACACACACACACACACACACTTAACCTGGTAAAGTACTTGCAGTGCAGCTGTGAGTACCTCAGTTCAAATTCTTGGTAAGTAGAGTTGAGTGAACTAGTGATTGCCTGTATTTCCATTGCTCCTGTGGTGAGACGAGAGTGGCAAAGGAGAATATATACAGGGTCACAGGCCAGCTAGCCTGGAGTATGCAGAAAAGAGCTAGAAAGACCCTGTCTCAAAGAAGGAACAAGGTAAGCACAGACACCTGAAAGAGTCCTATGTTATCCACATGTATGCCTGCAGTTACACACATGAACATATACCAAACACACACCACACATACACATACACATATACACACATGCATATATATCACACATACATATAAACCCACCATACATACATGGACATATATACACACCATACATGCACACACACACAAATACATACCACATACATACACATACCACACATCTGCACATACACACAAATGCACACACACCTTACATATACACATGAAACATGCACATGGAGCACACATACACACATATCACATATAAAACATATACATATGTATGCATATGTACACACAAATATACATATGCATGCCATATATCCACACACTTATACACACATATTATACCACACACATACCACACATATACACAAATATATATACCATATATACACATATGGTTGTACTACACATAGACACATAACATACCACACATATACATACATTAATACATGCACATACATACACTACACATATACACACATACATATACCACAACCATGTGTACCATATATGACATATACACATACACAAATGCACACACCTCACACATGCATACACACAATGCACATACATGCATACACACATATATACAGCACATACACACATATATACACCACACATATATACACATACCAAACACATGAACATACCACATTCCACACATGCACACATACACATAAAAATACACTCACATACATAAACACATATACCACACACATATACATACCACATAGCACACATATACATCTGCAAGCACAAATACATATACATACATATACCACACATATACACACATGCTTATACAATGCACACATACATACCACATATGATATATACACATACACACCTGTACACAAAATTATACATACCACAGATGCATACACACCCATATACCACACACTTAAACATACCATATGCCACAAATATATTATATATGTACAAATACACACATACATATATACACATACTTATATCACACACCCCAAATACCACACATATAAACACATATACACACATGTGCACACCGCTCATATGCTACACATGTACGTGTATCACACATAAACACATATAACATTCACACACAAATACATACACACCACACACATGCATACATACACCAAACATGCACACATGCAGACATAAACATATACACACACAACACACACATAACACACAAAACACACATCTTCCAAGCATGCACACAAAAACATAGATTAAAGAACAAAACCCAGCAAAGTGACCCTGCTTCTGGTGTGATTACTCAGAGAATGACCTAATCCTGAGAATCAGGCATAGCAATGCCTCCTGAAGAACTAATAGAGAAATCACTTCCCTCCTGTGTCCTGTGCATATTTTCTTGTTTCAAGCATTTTGGCATCATGGCATTTTGTTGCTTCTGTTTTATTTTATAATATATTTCATTAGTTAATTTTATTAAATATGCCTGTGAATGTTAGTTTATTTTTACTAATTTTGCATTGCTAAGTTTTGCCACTGGCGAGCCATCCTTGCCTTTCAATGCAAGCATCCTGGATGGGAATCCTCTGATTCACACATGTACGGGCACATGGGAACAGGATAAAGATTGGCTGGAAAGGACAATGTATGCATTGGGTATGGGAAAAGTGTTGAGTTATATAGAAGAGGAAGACACATAAATTCATGGCATTTGTATATAAATGACTCACAAGGGGAAAGAAACAAAAAAATCTTTCAAATTGCCTTTTGATGGGCAAACACTGAAATGAACTTGGTGGATATTCTATTATAGGAGGTAGAAAATATAAAAAGGAAGCCATCTTATGAGGAGATTGGAAAAAATCCTCAAGAGACCTCACTATGTCAAGGGACAAAGCTAATGTGTGGGTATTTTGAATTGTGATTGGAAGTGGGTAAAAATGCATGCATTTGCCCATTCGCATACATGCATCTTGGTATTTATTTTTGTTGATATGCACAGGAAAAGTAGATATTGCTGACACATATTTATAACTCTGGGTGGAATTCATGGCTACCATCCTCAATGCATCAAACTAGGTAGGGAAGAGGGCTTGAAGTCTAAAGCATAGAAACAAAGATCCCCAGAGAGCTGGTGCAAATTTTCAGGTGGATGTGGTGACTCATAGGTAATTCCATACCTGGAATGCACAGACTAGAAATCCCCTGTACCCACACGCACACACCATACACATACACACAAGCAAGCACACACAGCACCAAGATAAAAACAAACATGAAAAATATGTAGGTACAACTGATATATAAAATTTTAATATAAACATTAAAAATATATGGGTAAAATTACCTAGCATGTATAGTTACCTAACATGACTTTCAAGTAGAATGACTATGTCTTTTTCTGAAAGAGATCTTAAGAAATGATGAGTGATGGCGGACGGCTTAGACTTTTCAGAAATACATGTTGATTCATGTGACAATTAAGTACAATAAATTAATCTAGGGATAGATTCATCTATGTAAGCCAAAAAATTAGCAAATAATGGCCCTAATTTATCAAGCTGTTAATGGGTAAAATTACTATTTTCAGACTGCTACAACTAAATTTTGCTCTGAGACAACCCTCAGATACAAGTTAAGAGAGAAAAGGAGATTTATTTGGCTTAGTCCATTATGTTTGGAATCAGAGAGTAGAAGGCAAGGCTGGAGGCAGAAGCAGAGGCTGATTCAGGTTACCACAGCCATCAAGAGACAGAGAGAGCAATAGAGCGGGAGGAAGCAGGGCTGAGTTACCCTACTCATGTGACTTGCCTTCCTCCAGCAAGGCTTCACCTCCTAAAGATGCTACAACCTTCACAAACATCAACCCCAGCTAAGGATGCAAACACATGGGACTGTGGGGGAGGTAATTCATATTCAAACCATGATAGACAATAGGATATGTTGATTTGTGAATCACAGAGAATGTTTCCTGATCAGTGCTTCACCTAATTTTAATTAACCCCCCTCTTTCTGTCAAGTTGCATGTTATCTATATGCTTATGTTATTATTTTCCCAAATATCACATGACTGGCCATGCAGACAAAATCCTCAGAGGACTGCATATTAACTCTCAAGATGATATTTAACTAGGAACAAGGGATGCTTGCATGCCAAAAACATGGTCATCTTAAGCACTTGTGTGTGTGTGTGTGTGTGTGTGTGTGTGTGTGTGTGTGTGTGTGTGTCAGAGGACACTGTGTCTATGGAGGCCCAAGAGTGACATCAGAAATCACCCTAGATTACTCTACCTCTTTTTCTGTTTACTCTGGGGTTCCTAGGCTCTGCCTTCCAGAGTCAGAAGTACAGGATGCCAACATTGTTTTTTCCTGAGATCTGGGATCCGAACTCTGGTCCTTGTGGTTGTGAGACAGAGTCTTAATCAGTGAGCCATCTCTCTAACCCAAGAGCTCACTTTGCACACTGTTTTAACTGTTAGAAAAATATATTTGTATTAGTAGAATTTTGTGGGTATTTGTGTTATAACCTAGAAACATGGTTGGTTTCTATTTTCTTGAACACCATTCAATTACTCATGTGCTCAAAAGTTAATGCATTTCCAGCTAATTAGAGTTAAGTGATGTTTGAAACATAAACTATTTGAGAAGTATATCTAAGCAAGTTAGTAATAATTCATGGTTCTGCCCCTCTGGCCCAGCAGAGACAGGATGCTCACTCATTGTTCTCCTTCCCAGGTAAGTTCTACCAGCCCCCAGGTCACCCGCTCCTCCCAGCAGCCAGCCTGGGCAACACCCAGGCTGCCCCAAGCTTGGGCGAGCCAGGACCCAGGGCCCAGGTGAAGCTTCCCCATCGCCATCACCCCCTCTTCCCCTCCCACCCACCCGGGACAGGATGCTTGCTCACGGTCGTCCTTCCCAGGTAAGTTCTACCAGCTCCCAGGTCACCTGATCATTTAGCTCCTCCCACCAGTCAGCCTGAGCAACATCCAGACTGTCCTGAACATGGGTAGGCCACTAGAACAAGCCTCAGGTCCAAGTGAAGAGCTCTGCCATCGCCATCAACCCCTTTGCCCCTCTGGCCCACTGGGGACCTTTGCATGTGGTGCAGGGAGGACACATTGCTCCTCAGAATTCAAGAGTCCAAAGGAAACTGAAACAAAGCTTTAGGGGACAAAGGTCATACATCTGAAGTCCTGTAAAATCATCCGATCACCTGGGAGAAATTCTTCACATCCAGCCCAAAGATAAGTAAACCTCTTTTTTAACATATGGCTCCTTTTAAATATTAATCACTGTAGATTAACTTTTCCATATAACCACCCCAAAACATATACAACTTCAGGGACTATGCCACTCATCTTCACATATAACCAAGGTATTAAATCGTAAAATCACACTATCATACTACTATTCACCCACTGTCTACAAAACCTGACATAATTAATGTAGTAATGGTCTAATAGTCTCATCTAGGAAATAACAATAACAAAAGACAAACGTACCCAACTCCAAGGCAAACAATAGTAATAACTGCCCAAGAATAGCAATACCAACTAAATCAGTTCAGTCAAAAAAAACACAGGAACTGAAAGGCCTTAAGAGACAAAACAACAATGCCCAAGTCAAAGCACAGATCCATGAGAAACAAAACTCAAGAAGACTAATATCCCACCAAAAGAATTCACCCCATAATGATAGATTCCAAACACAACAAGTTCACAGAAAATAGCCAAGAAAGCCAAGCCCAAGATACCGACTTTCAAAGCATGATCATTACCATGATCAATACTATGAAAGAGAAAATCCAGGAGTTAAATAACCACATCAACCACTTTGAGGAGGACACAACAGACAGTTGAAAGAGTTGAGAAAAAACAGTTCAAGAAACAAAAATAGGCATAGAACAGTTAAAACAATCTCAAGCAGAGTTTAAAATTGAACTAAAAGACAAGTTATCTTCAACCCAGAACTTAACAGAGAGTCTTACCAGCAAAACTAATGAAGCAGAAAATAAAATTTCAGATCTTGAAGAAAAAGTGGAAAAATTCACCAGCTCAATGGAAGAGGTTGTTAAAGCCAAAAAGATACTAGAGAGGAATATTCAACAGTTATGGGACACTCTGAAGAAGCCTAACATGCGTATTCATTCAATACCAGAGCAAGAATCCCAAAATACCACACCTAAGGAAATTTTTAAATTATAAATAAAAACTTCCCTCATCTAAAGAATGAGAGGCCAATCCAAATACAGGAAGTATTGCATGCCCCAAAGAGATATGACCAAAATAGAAACATGCCACGGCAAGTAATTGTCAAAACACTCCACATTCAAGACAAAGAAACGGTGCTGAGAGCTTCAAGGGAAAAAAATCAAGTCACTTTTAGAGGTAAACCTATTAAAATAACAAATGACTTCTCAATGGAAACAGTAAAAGCAAGAAGAGCTTGGAGAGATGTACTTCAAGTATTAAATGAGGAAAAATGTCAACCCAGGCTGATATACCCGGCAAAACTATCTGTCATGATCTAGGAAGAAAGAAAAGTTTTCCAGCACAATGACAACTTGATGGCTTACATGTCTATCAAACCAAGCTTTCAAAAAATGCTAGAAATTATACTCAAGCTTGGAGAAAAAAGCAAGCATATCCAGGAGGACAGAAGGGAAGTATAATACCACTAAAACCTAAAAGACAAATAATACACTTACAAAAGTGACTAAACATAAATATGTCAGGAAATAAAAATAATTTCTCAATTATAGTATTAAATGTCAATGGAATTAACTCACTGATCAAGAGACAGATTACAAACATGGATTAAAAATCAAAACCCATCAATCTGCTGACTTCAAGAAACTCATCTCACAACAAAAGGTAGGCACATCTTAAAAATAAAAGGCTGGTCAAAAAACTGGAAGCTAATGGAACCAGGAAAGAGCAGGGGTATCCATTACACTATCAGACAAAGTGGACTTCAAACCAAAAAAAATCATAAGACACACAGATGGATACTACATTTTAGTCACAGGTACAATTCACCAGGAAGACTTCAAAATACTGAACATATATGCACCTAATACGGGCTCCTCCACATTCATTAAGAAAAGCTTACAGCATCTAAAGTGAGAAATCAACCCCCAATCCATAATTCTTGGGGATTTCAACACTGCCCTCTCAACATGGGATAGATCAACAGGTCAAAAATCTAACAAAGACACATTGGAACTTAATCAAACCCTTACTGAAATGGACCTTACAGATCTCTATCGAACTTTCCATCCACGCACTAAAGAATACACATTTTTCTCAGCAGCAGACAGAACTTTTTCCAAAATAGATCACATATTGGGACACAAAATGAATCTCTGCATATACAGGAAAGTTGAAATTCTAGCCTATACCGTATCAGACCACCATGGTCTAAAGTGTGACATCCACAACACAACAAACAACAAAAAAACACTAATTCCAGAAAACATAACACTATGATGCTGAATGAGAATTGGATTCAGGAAGAAATTACAAAGGAAATTCAATATACCCTGGAAGTGAATGATAATGAAATAAAACTCATTAAAATGTTTGGAACACAATGAAAGCACTCCTAAGTGGTAAGTTCATAGCTCCTAATGCCTACATCAAAAAAAGGAAAACATCACAAATAAATAACTTAGCAATGTACCTTAAAGCTTTAGAAACACTAGAGCAGGGCTGGAGAGGTGGCTCAGGGGTTAAGCCTCCGCCTTGTAGGTGGAAGGTCCTGAGTTCGGATCCCAGATCCCACATATAGACGCCAGGCGGAAGCAGGGGTGGCCTGCGTTTCTGGTCCTGGAAGGGCGGAGCCTGTGAATCCCAGGGCAGAAGGAGGTGGAGGCATCCATGGTGGTTCCCGAATTCGTCCGTGGTTCTACACACACGCACACAGACACACACACACACACACACAGACACATACACACACACACACACACACACACACATACGTGCGCGCACATACACATGCACATGCACACAGTTGAATAAATAATAATAATAATAAAAAAAATAAAAAAAAGAAACACTAGAGCAATCTGTTCCCAAAAGCAGTAGAAGAAAGGAGATTAGCAAAATCAGGGGAGAAATTTTCGAAATTGAGATTAGGAAAATTGTACAGAGAATCAACCAGTCAAAAAGCTGGTTCTTTGAAAAAATCAATAAGATTGATACACCCCTAGCTAAATCAACCAAAAGCAAGGGAGAGAAAACCTAAATTGATAAAATTAGAAATGAAAATGAAGTTATCATCACTGATACCCAAGAAATTCAGAGTATTATAACATCATATTTCAAAAACGTATACTCTGTGAAATTTGACAACACAAAAGAAATGTGCTAAGTAAGCACAACTCATCTAAATTAAATCAGGAAGTTTGGAATTATTTAAATAGTCCTATAACATATGAGGAAACCGATTAAGTAATCTCAAAGATTCCCACCAAAAAATGTCCTGGACCAGATGGATTCAGCGCAGAGTTCTACCAGACATTTAAGGAAAAAAATATCACTAATACTCCTTAAACTGTTCCATCAAATAGCAAAGGAAGGAAAACTACCAGATTCTTTCTATGAAGCTAATATTGTCTTAATTCCAAAACCTAATAGAGAGACCCTTAAAAAGACAACCCAAGATCCTTGGAGGCAAAGGATTGGCAGCCACAGCAGTGTTCCTATACCTAAGGGGAACACGGGAAAGGGTTCAGGGAAAGGCCACTGGGTCCTTGTACGTCATCGGAGAGGAGGGCCCAGAGGAAAATCAGACATGCACAAGAAAGGACTCTCTGGGAATTGGGGCGGGAGGCACTGGGGGATGGGGAGGGAGGGGGGTGAGGAGGGGGAGCAGGGGGTACGGGGGGGGGGAGGAGGAGGGAGGGAGGGAACTGGTGTACCTAATAAGTTTGTATGAGCTGAAATAATAATAAAAATGTATTAATAAAAAAAGACAACTATAGGCCAATCTCTTTGATGAACAAAGATGCAAAGATTCTCAACAAAGCCTTAGCAAATTGGATTCAAATACATATCAAAAACATCATTCATGGGCATAAAGCAGGCTTTATCACAGGCACATAAGTTTGGTTCAACATATGCAAATCAATAAACGTAATTCACCACATGATACCCTTGATAGATGCAGAAAAAGCTTTTGACAAGATCCAAGAGTCTTTTTATGATCAAAACCCTATAGACAGTTGAAATAGAAGGAACCTTTATTAATATAATGAACACTGTATACAACAAGCCAACAGCCAGTATTATACTCAATGGCGAACAACTTGAAGCATTCCCACTTTGATCAGGGACTAAACAAGGCTGTCCACCCTCACAACTTCTATTCAATGTTGCACTTGTATTTTTTTGTATATTTATTTATTTTTTCTGCTCATAAAAGCTTGATAGTTACCCCTTCCCCTCCCTCACTCCACCCCTCCCTGGATCCCCTTGCTCCCTTACCACTTTTCCACTCCCTTTCCTAACCTCCCTTGCTCCCATTGTCCCTTTCCATCCCTAGAACCTCTTTTAGTGTGCATGTCAAACGTCCCTCTGGGGCCTCCTCTCTGATGAGGTATAAGGACTCAGGAACATTGCCTAGAGTACATTTTGTGTACCCCTATAGTATGGGAACACTATTGTGGTGGTTAATCCCTTGTCCTTAATGATCCTAGACAAGGCTGTCTACTCTCACAACTTCTATTCAATATTGTACTTGCAGTCTTACCTGAAGCCATAAGACAAGAAGGGGGAATAAAAAGGATTCAAATCAGCAAGGAAGAAGTCAAGTTATCTCTATTTTCAGATGACATGGTTATATACATGAGTGATCCTAAAAACTCCACCAGGAAAATATGGGAATTAGTACAGAAGTTCAGCAGGATGGCAGGATAAAAAAGAAACATACAAAAATCAGTGGCCTTCCTATATCTCCAGAATGATAGAAATTAAAAAGCCCTGAGAGAACCAATCTAATTACTCTAGTCCCTAAAAAAATGAAATACCTTAGTATAAATCTAACCAAGGAGGTAAAAGACCTTTACAATAAAAACTTCAAAACCCTAAAGTAAGAAAGAACAGAAGGTGGAAAGACCTCTCATGTTCCTCTATTAGCAGAATCAATATGAAAATGACCATCCTACCAAAGGCAATATACAAATCCAATGCTATATCAATCAAAATCCCAAAGTAATTCTTCAAAGAAGTTGACCAAACAACCTCAAAATTCGTATGGAGGAACAAAAGACCCAGGATAGCAAAAACAATCCTGAGTAAGAAAAACACTGCTGGAGGTATCACTATACCAAACCTTAGTCTATACTATAAATCCTTAGTTGTAAAAACAGCCTGGTACTGGCTCCAAAATAGACACACAGATCAATGGATAAGCATTGAAGATCCAGATATAAGCTCATACAACTACAGCCATTTGATCTTTGACAAAGGGGCCTAAAAATTCCAATGAAAAAGAACTGCATGTTCAACAAATGGTGCTGGCAAAACTGCATGTCCACATGCAGAAGATTAAAACTGGATCCGTATTTGTCACCATGTACAAAACTTAATTCCAAATGGATCAAGGACCTCAATATAAAGCCAGAGACTATAAAAACCTTAGTTGAAAGGGTAGGGAATCCCCTCAAACTGATTGGACTAGGCCAACAGTTCCTACACAGACATCCAATAGCACAGTCACTACAACCAACACTCAACAGATTGGATCTTATGAAATTAAAGAGCTTCTGTTCAGATAAAGAGATTGTAACAAAGGCAACCCACAGAGTGAGAGAAAATCTTCACTAAACACATATCTGATTGAGCTCTATTGTTCAGAGTGCACAAAGAAATTAGAAAACTAAACACCAAGGAACAAATGTCCCAATTAAAAAAAATGGGCCTTGGAACTTAAAAGAAACTTTACCAAGGATGAAATTAAAAATGTCTAACAAATATCTTAAAAAATGGTCCGCAGCCTTAGCCATCTGGGAAATGTAAATCAAAACCTCCCTGAGATATCATCTCATCCTGGTCAGGATGGCAAAAATCCACAATACAAACAACACCAAATGCTGGAGAGGATGTGGTGAGAGGGGAACTCTCCTACATTGCTGGTGGGAATGCAGGCCTATACAACCACTCTGGAGAGCCATCTGTCAATTCTTGAAAAGGTTAAAGATTGAAATGCTGTATGATTCTGCTATTCCACTTTTGGGAATAATCCCTCATGTAGCAAAAATTCACTTCAATAGCACAAGCACGACCATATTGATAACAGCACTGTTGGCAATAGCAAAGTCATGTAATCAACCCAGATGTCCAACAGTTGATGAATGGATAAGGAAAATGTTGTACATTTATACAATGGAATACTACTTAGCCATCAAAAATGGTGAATTAATGAAATTTGCTGGGAAATAGATGGAATTAAAAAAATTATATTGAGTATATTATCCCAGACACAGAAAGTTAAGCACCGTATGTACTCCCTAATAGGTGGATCCTAGTACCAAACCCATTTAGAGACACATTCAAAGATAAATCTCTGTAATACAGTAATTGCAAAGATTATAAACAGGAGGGAAGAGGAACGAGTTCCCCACCAGAAACAAAGACAGAGGGGATCATGCTACAGTAGAGAAAATAGTCCACTGTCAAGGACTGCAAGTATGTATTAAGACATCTGGTTAAGCTCACAGACTTTCCCTCCTGGTGACTTGCAACTGATGGGCTATGATCTCACCAGAAAGGGAGGGCATTCAGTCTGGCAAATATAAGGTAACCATCTTGCAAATGGGAGACTGACCTCCTTCCACAGTCTCCTACTCTTATGCCATCTACCTTTGTATCTACTCTTATAATAAGACTCTATTTGAACAGCCATTTATGTCTGGCCATGCGGTGACATCCAATACCCAAAGGATGGAGCTAAGGGCCATGCAGGAACTGAAAAAAAATAATAACCAATCATAATTCAGAACATCAGAGACTCTATATCAACCACCTTGAACCAGGCCAGCCTAATCTCTCCCCATCCTAAAGCTCAGGGAAATTTTCGGAAGAGAGGGCAATAAGACTGTAAGAGTCTAAAGATTGGGAGGAACAATGATATGCAAGATACTCTGCACAAGTTAGGGCCAAAGTAATCATAATAGTACTTTTCATGACATGTGCAATGACCAACACATCATTGACCCCTCAAAGTCTAGCATGGATCACAGGCACTATGATCCTTAGAGACAAGGGATTAACAGCCACAATAGTGTTCCTACACTAAAGGGGAACACAAAAAAGATCTCTAGGCAATGCTACTGAGTCCTTACACCTCATCAAAGAGGAGGACCCAGAGGGAATTTTGACATGCACACTAAATGATGCTTCAGGTATGGGGGGAGGGGGCACTGGGAAAAAAGGAGGGAGGGGGAAAGTATGGGGAAAAGTGGTAAGGGAGAAAGGGATCCAGGGAGAGGTGGAGGGATGGAGGGGATTGGGCTAGTTATCAACTTTGTATGAGTGGAATAAATAAAAATGTAATAATTCATTGCCTCTTTTTAATTTATTTGCTCTGTACTCACACATAGTCCATATGACAGTAGGGGATAAGATCCCCAGGTTGCTTTTGAATATTAACATTTCTCCTTTTTCAGAAAGAGGGCAGATATTGTCACAGGAAAGCAAGTGAGTGTGACAATTATATCAAATCCCTTATCAACTTAATTGACTTTCACAAGTTATCTCTATGTTTTTATTTCTAATTAAGCTCACTTTACTTCACCTCAGGCATGATGTGGATAAAACATTTTCTTTCAGAACTGACATTGATATTTATGCCAAGTGAATACATTTCTCACTCATGGATAAGCACATGAGGTAGAGTTACAAATGACAGTTTGAATCAATATCTAATTACCAGCACAATATTCCAGACAGTCTATCCAATGAATCTCTCAATCACAGCATTATAAGGAATTCCAATGATATTTACAATGCCACCAGGAACATTCATTTTGTCTGTTGTTGGCCTGGTATAATGCATTTTCCGTAAAAGTAGAGTGTAGCACCCTGTGTATCTGGTCCTGATTTTGTCAACACTCTGAATTTGAAAGCCACATATTCTACTAGAAAAAATTTGTTGTTATAGACACGGGTTAAAGGGAGAAAGGAATATCTTTGGACTCAGAGTTGTAGAGTGTTCAGTTCATCATTGTGAGGAGTGTATTGTTGAAGAGAGCAATTTGTGTGCTTGGCTGACAGAAAGCACAGGAAGAATCAGTGTGGGAAAGGGCAAAAACAAAATTGGTAGTTACTGTGCAGTTTGTTGATAAATTCACAACAAAACAGTTTGTGGGAACAGGGGGTTTTATTCTGGCTTTCAACTGTCCAGTTATATTTTATAGGACAGCTTGGCAGGAGAGCTCATAACAGTTGCAGGGGCCAAGGGAACTGGCCACATCATATCTGTATGATTGTTGAGAGAGGGGCAAACTTCCCTTGCTAGACAACATATCTGTCCAAGTATATGGGAGGATGTCAACTTACTTAACCATGTTTCTCCATTCTATCCATCTATCCAGAGATTGGAACCACCCACCGTGTGCTGAGTCCCCTTCTCTCCATGGATCGGACAATGTCCTGCAGGCTTAGCTCAATTACTAATTCAATTACAGATGTGCCCATAGCTGAAGCCTTCAATCATCAAGTTGACATCTGTATTAAACCATGACATTCTCTTGGTAACCCACCTCCTTCAAACCCACTTTCTCCAGCCACACACTTCCCAACATGATTAGTGATAGGTCTTGTGGCTCTGAGAAAACATGTGACCAAAGCAACCTAAGACAGGAAGGGTTCACCCTTGTTCATGATTGGAGTGTACCATCCATCGTGGCGGAGAAGGCATGGCAGCAGGAGCCTGATGCATCTGGTCACGTGGCATTCACAGTCAGGAAGCAGAGAGATGCATGTTGGGGTACAGCTTCCTTTCCCCAGCTCATGGGATTGTGCCACATGTAGTTAGGGTGGGTCTTCCCTACTTGATTATGCCAATCTAAAAATCTTCTTCACACATATGTTGAGAGGTTTGTCTACTAAGTAAATTCTGAATCCCTACACGCTAAAAGACTATGATATCATAAACTATAGCTCTCAGAGCTATGATATTGGTTAATCTATTAGAGATTTCATCTGTTCTTCAGCACACAGTCCTGGAGAAGTAATTCAGTCTGGAAGCCTCAATCATGAAGACGCATGCGTGCACGCATGCACATGCATGAGCGCACACACACACACACACACACACACACACACACTGTATTAAGGTTCTCTGAAGAAACAGAATGTATAGAATGTAATATATATATATAAATAAGTTTATTAAGATAACTCATAAGAAAAATAGTGTCCTTCAAATTAGCTACCTGTGGCCACCTTGTTCTTGACCTGAATATTTCACAAAGTCAAAAGTTCCCAAGAAGTTCTCAAGCCTTTATTTCTCTGGAGGGTCAAAAGACACTGGGTTCCAACATCGGTGAAGAATACAACTATTGTTGGGCTCTGATATCAGTGATGAACAATGAACAGCAAGCAGCAAGGCCTAGAGGCCAGGCTCCAAAGACAGTGGGAACAACAACATTACGGTGGAAAAGATGAAGCTCCGAGTCAGCCAAAGAGGGAGGAAGCAGCAGCAGCAATGAAGAAGGCTACCATGCTCTAAAAGTGAATGACACTTGCAGAGTGGACTCTACATCAAGTGGACACAGATAATGGAAGAGCAAGTCCCTCCTCCTTGTACTTCCTATTGACTGTTCCACCACTGGAAAGTACCACCCACTATGGGCTGGGTTCTCCACAGCAATCAATCAAGTACCTGCAGACTTGTTCAGGGGCCAGTCCAACCATTAACCCTCCACAGCTGTGCTCCAAATAGTTTGCAACTGTCAAATTGACACCAAAATGCAACTATATCACACACACACACACACACACACACACACACACACACACACACACACAGATGGGTTTTACTAATTTCCTTGATGTTATTTCATTCACTCAGGTCTACAGTAAAGCTTAACTATCAAAGACCCTTACATATTTTACATATTTAGCATCAAAATTTCACACACCATAATGTCCACCATTCCTCAAGGGTGTATGAATGTGTGGAGTAAATGGAAGAGTTAGCATAGCAGAATGGAAATATGAGGAGTATTTTCCATCAATGCACATACTACCATTTTATCCACCTTGCTGTGTCTGCAATGGAGGAATTTATATTCTAAATTTTTATCTGAAGTTCCACTTGAGGAAAAATGTTAAAGTGAAGTATAATTTACTAAATTCCATGAATATCATCAGTATTGTTGCTCGTTTTTGTTGGTACCATTATGACTTAGATTTTATTTTATTTTCTAAATAAGGTGCCAATGAACCAAGACTGGCCTGGAATGCACTGTGTATCTGAGGGCCATCTTTTGTCTCCAGCTTCTGAGTGTTGGGGTGACAGGTGTGCATAACTCATTTGCTTAATGGAGTATTGGAGACAGAACCAAAATTACATTTGGAAAGCAATTTTATTTTTACACATGTGAGCTCTGTGGATGGAAATCAGGTCACCATGTTCATATACAAGAGCTCATACTAACTGACTGTTCGCAGATCCCCAGACTGAGTTTAGATATTTCAGAATAGATCAAATTGTACTTCAGACCCATCCTAACAAGGTGTAGTTCCCTGTTGCAGAATATTTCTCTATTTCTATGTCACTAAAATCATTAAGTTAGAAGGAATTGACTTACGTTGCAGACTGTTAGATTGTGTAAGCTGCAACTACTTGCATGTGTGGTTCCTTTGAGCAAATATTAGAGTCTCCATCTGCTCTCTGAGCACTTAGATCTCTTTCTCACTGCAATGAAGATAGTATTTACCTAACACTATTACATCATTTATTCTTGACTAGTGATTTATAAGAGGCTGAACCTAGACAGCAAAAAAAAAAAAAGTTGAAAAAGTAAAATTTAAAAATATCTGGGTTCAAACCTTGATATCTTCAAATGCTGTGGAATTTACATTTAAAGGGAAGAAGCAACTTCTTTAGGTTAATTACCCATGATTCATGACTGTTCATTTTTCTGTTGCTCATTGGGAGAAAACTGTACAGATATTACAGAGTAAAGTTGTGGCTTTTCTTGCTACAGTCACCTCCCAGACATACTTTCATTGAGCTAAATGAAATTATTGATACTATGAATTTCTTGATGAATCTTGACATATGATAAATCATCTTAAAACTAGCAATGTGTTTCTCTTACTTTTTTCTCTCTTGTTTACTTACTGGGAGAATTAAAGTGCGAGTAGTCCAGCTTAAACCTCTCATTTCTAAATCATTTTCCATTTTCCTTGCCTAAGTAATTTTGAGATATACTCTCAAAAGTTTCAGATCTGCTTCTAAAACTTTATTTATTGCTCCTTCCTACACTTCAGGAAAAAGGTTTTAAGAGAAATTAAAAGATAATGATCTCCATAGGAAAAAATAAGGTTCACAAGCATTTTTTTAATAATGGAAGGGACCAAACAAGGAGAAAGACTGGCAAAGACTGGTAATATGGCTCAGTTCAACAGGCAGCTGTGTGAAAATATGGAGACCAGGGTTTGGGACCCAGAATCCTCAGGGAAGGAGAGAACCAATTTCATAAACTGTAGTTACCTGAGACAGATATTGTTAGTCCATGAAGCCTCACAGGAATCCAAGTTTGATTTTGATATCTTCTCACAGGGTTGAGAGAACTGGACATATCATATCCACAGTTCTGAACCAGCTCCCTCCATTTTATCCACCTCCCCAAGGAATGGTCCCACCCAGCATGGGCTGGTCCTTCCCATATCAGTTACATAATCTCCTGCAAGCTTGCTCAAAACTTGTCTAACTACCAATTCTTCACACTTTAACCTTCAATTGTTAAGTTGACACATATATCTAACTAGCACATCTTTGCCACGTGAATGCATATTTATCCTATGTACCTCTTTTACCTCAAAACACCAGTGTTTGGTAAAATACAGGAAAGGATGTGTTTTACTTAAAGTTCATGAAAGGGCACAGGATTATAATGGATTCATCACAACTAAGACGATTGTCAGTTGCTTTTCCACCTTATTCTTTTGTGACAGGGTCTCTAATCAAACTCAGAATACACTCAGAGCTACTTTGCTCTGGGATTAACATTCTATGCTGGGTCCTGGGTTTATTTCAGCAACACACATGTGAGATCACATAATTCAATACATATACATGAGACCCTTGCTGATTTCATGTTACCTGATAAAACAGAATTCAAAATGCTGGTGTATTGTAGATTTTGTGAATACTGCTGCTGTGGAAATATGGACAGACCAAAGAAGGAGGACATCAAAACCTCAAGAAGTGACATTTATGTATCCACCTAGAACTAAGGAGAGCCCCCACCCAAAAGAACTAGAGTATCATACTTGGTTACGTTCTGAATTTTATACTTTGTAATTTTACGGTGGATCTTAGAGAATTTGACAATAATGATCAATTAAAGGTTATGTAGTGGGGCTGCCACAGTTAGGCACAGGCATCAACTTGGCAGTTGAAACTTTGAGCTCTGGTCACATTTGTGGAGAATTAGTGGTTGGGTTAAGCCCAGAGCAAACCTGCAGGAGATTGTCTAGCTGATGGGGAAGGCCCAGTCCAGGTATGTGGAATTAAGCCCTGTAACAAAATACAGTGAGCTGGTTGAGAGAGTCGGCATCTTGTGTACAATCAGCCAGATACGCTGGTCTGGTAAGTAATGATCGTCCTTCTCTCAGCTGTTACATGGTGATGGTGTGGCCAGTTCCCTTGGCCCTGGTATTAGTGTATGCTCTCCCATCTAGCTGAACAGACTATAGCCGGACTATTGTAAAAAAATAAACCCCTTGTTCCCTTAAGCCATTTGATGGTCATTTATCAGCAACCATACAGGCTGACTGCAACAGGGGGTATCTTCAAGGTGCCCCTCACTTGAAACATTAATGGATAGAGACTCCCCTTTTGGGGGGAGGTTCTTGTGTTTGGGAGTTGAAGACTGAAACCACAACACACATAAATGATTAAGGAAGACTTATATCCATATCTTTTCATATTAAAATCAGTGCCTCTAGCTTAATTTTAGGGTGTATTCCTTCCATACAATCCCAGAAGCGGAAGGAGGACCTTCAAAAAGTCCTTCTGCTCTGTCTAAACTGCAACAAAATTTTTTCTCACACCCTGAAGAACACATTTAATAACAAAATTTTTAAAAGCTTTATAAGCAAATTAAAGGGATATTAACAAAATGACCAGTATAGCAGCATGTGGAATTTGATCTTGTTTTAAATATTCTTTTTCAGATTGAGGAGGAAAAGTTACTGTTTATCAAGTCACAGCCATGGCTGTGTATCTCAGCAGTTGACAGCTACTTAGAGCAGTGATACTGCCACTGAAAGGTCTAGTTGTAAAGACCTCACACTTCTGTCTTATGGTATTCATCAGAGATCACATGAAATAAGGGAGAAGGAACATGTATGTGTGCATCCATCAGTATTCATTCATCCACATGTACTGTTTCAACATTTCTATGTGCAACTGTGGTGCTTCTTCATGATTTTGAATAATTATTTCCTTAGTATTATAATAACCTATGTCTCTTTCTCCTTCTTTTCCTCCTTTTATTCCTCTGTTTTCTCATAATCCACCTTCTCCTCTTCTTCTTCCTGTTCTTCCTCACCTTCTTACTCCTCCTTCTCTTCCTTTTCCTTCTCTTCTTCTTCCACCTTCTCTACTCTCTTCTATTTTTACTCTTGTTCCTCCCTTCCTCTTCCTCTACTCCTCTTTCTCCTCCTCTTTCTCCCCTTGCTCCTCTTTACCTTCTTCTTCCTCCTCTTCCTTCTTTCCCTTCTCTTCTTCATCCTCCCTCCTCTCTACCTTCTTTTTGTATTCTTCCTATTGTTTTAATACTTACTTATGTGCATGTAAGCACATGGTATACCTATATGTTTGCATGCACATGTGTGTAGAGACCAGATGCTACATTCTATCACTCTCCATTTTATTGATTTATTTATTTACTTGTGACTCACTCAGCCTATGTCTCACAACCTTGGCTGGACTGGCCAGTGAGCACGTGCGAAGCAGACTTCTCACTGCCTCCACAGTGCTTGCAATGGGAATCCTAGCTTACATTTTTGTGGAAACTGGGAGATCTGAACTCAGGTTGCAAGCATGACAAGCACAGGGCACATGATCATCTCCAGAGACGTTATTTAGTTCACAAGTGCATGTGTGTGTAACCAACAAATGCAATCTAATGTTTTACTGCATCTAATGACTTAGCAAACTCATTCTCATATCAGAGCCTCTTAATATTTTGTATGGAGAACAGACAAAAATACACTTCCCTACTGATTTTTCTTGGTGTGTGTGTGTGTGTGTGTGTGTGTGTATGTGTGTGTGTGTGTATGTGTGTGTGTGTGTACAAGAGGCACTTGAGTGTGCATGTGTGTGTATGTACAAAAGAATACTTGAGTGTGGGTTTATGTGTACAAGAGGGACTTCAGTGTGTGTGCCTACAGAAACTCAAGGGTAACATTAAGAATCACCCGAGATCACTCTACTTTCCTTGCTCTGATTTGTTTCCTCTTCCCCAGCCAGAATTGCAGACCACACCACACCCACTTGATATTTTTATATGGAATCTGGGGATATGAATTCAGGTTCTTTTGCCTGTGAGGCAAACTCAACAAGCCTGCCTTATTAATTTAGAATGTGCTCACTGTAGCATTGATAGAACTCAAAAACTATATTCACATTGCTGAATATTAACATTTCTGAAACACAGTTCCATTTGATTTATCTTTACATATAAAGGGCATTTGTTCCCATTGATCCTTTTGTGTCCTCATTCTCAGATTTCAATACATATAATCTCAGTATCTTTTGGTCATGTGTCACAGTTCTTGGTCTTTTACAAGACATTCACCTCCAAGGTTTCCCAAAGTTCACAAATAACTAGAAAAACTTGAGTCCTTGGAATCTAGACTATATATATTATCTGGCAAACTGAACACATGTTACAATCAGGGTACTGTGTTGTATCAGAGAGTTCTGTAATACTTTTTCATGGTTATGGGAACTTCCTTGGAACAATGACTAGAAGTCAAAACATTGAAGAAAAAGGTGTAGACTTCCAGATTCTGAAATTTTACCTCTTGGGTCCTTGCTATATGAGTTACTTCTCCATCATTTGGCTCTATATTTGCAAGAGGAGAAGTCATAGGGAAGAAAAGAAAAATGTGTGTGTTCTGTTTGAGGGGAAGGGAATGTCTATTCATCTATCCAGGTGAAATTCATTTCCCACAACATTCATTTCTCTACAATATTCTTTGCACCTGTTAATGTTTTTGCAAGTCTTTTCCACACAGTTTTGCCTTGTATACTATTTTCTAGCCATTTACTCCAGATGAGTACCTATGGTGATTAAGGCTATCAAACTCTTTTAGACCTCGACCAAACTCTGAGCAACCCTTTTAAAAAAAAAAAAGGTATTGTGTTGCTTGGAAAGAGTCTCCTGGGGGAAAATCCATCAATCACAGGTTTCTCTGATACCATTTGCTCAAAAGAGCCTTCTTAAATTTCCAAGGTAAATATAGTATGTTCATCTCTTGTGTTAAACTACCAGCATGTCTTCAAAGCTTGTCTGATGCCCCAACTTACTGGAGGCAAGGAAGAATGAACCATGAAAGACTATTTCTCTTTCTTTTCTTTCTTTCTTTCTTTCTTTCTTTCTTTCTTTCTTTCTTTCTTTCTTTCTTTCTTTCTTTCTTTCTTTCTTTCTTTCTTTTTCTTTCTCTTTCTTTTCTTTCTTTTTCTTTCTTTCTTTCTCTCTTTCTCTCATTCTTTCTTTCTTTCTCTCTTTCTCTCATTCTTTCTTTCTCTCTTTCTTTCTTTCTTTCTTTCTTTCTCTCTCTTTCTCTCTTTCTCTTTCTCTCTTTCTCTTTGTGTGAGTGTCTCTGTGTGTGTGTGTGTGTGTGTGTGTGTGTGTGTGTGTGGTGTGTGCCCCTCTGCAAGTCCAAGGGTAAGATAGGGAATTATCCTTGAATGCTCTACTTCCTTAATTGCTTTGTTCTGTATTACCAGAGACACTCCCCTCCCCCACCCCTGCTTCCATGGCCAGAATTGCAGAATACTGTCATATACATCTGGAATTTTTAACCTGGGATATAAGGAAACTGAACTCGAGTCTTTTTGCTTGGACACAAGGCTTTAAGCATAGGGCCATCACTGAAGTGAAACACTAATTTTAATTATAATATTCTTATTTTCTCTAAGGTAGAAATACATCTAGTGATCCATGATTTGAAGGGAGTTATACTATTTAAATTTCACCAGTAGTAAATTTTTTTTAGAAATCACACAAAATAAATTTATTTGGCATATTTGTTGAACCTGGAGCTAGTGTATTTTGCTGGATTAAGCTGACTAGCAAGTCCCAGGGCTCCTATTCATTTGGCATAATAAATGTGCACTGCCCTTTCCTGGTCAGAGTTTTAATATGATTGCTTAGGATCTGAATTCAGGTCCTTACAAAGCAAATATTTTATATACTGGGCCATCTTGCAAGCCCCTTATCTGTATTCTAAAATGAAATTGGTATGTTTCCAGATTTGGAAACAGGTATTTGCCCTAGATATATGCATCTGAAGATTCCTGGAGGTAGTGAAATCAAACAGATAATTCTTTTTTCACAAGTTTCCTAGATCTCAACAGAGTTGATGAAATATGCGGTCATACTACATGTCAAGAAAGCCAACAGAATGATTGTTGCTTCCTGATGACATCATGATATTTAACTTTTACTCTAACAGATGTTAATTCTAAAGTTCATCCTTATTGAAATGAAAACAAATAGTTTTTGTCTTTCTATGTAATTACCAGAGTCTATTTGGTTGTTTCTAAAAATGGCTTTTGGATGAGTTTTGAACTATCTTGGTGAGGAATTTACAAGCCAAATATGTGTATGATTGATTGATTTTCAGTTATCAAGATGACATCTTTATGTAACTCACACATAGGCCTTTTTATATATTTGAGATGGAGACTGTAGATTTGGGGCTTGGTTCTAAGTGTGGCTCTGAGGGAGTGCATGGAGTACCAGCCCATTGTGTACAGAACTACTTTTTAGTCAAAAGGAGCTGTGTAATGTAGATGGAAATATTCCTTTCTTGCTCAAGGCTGTGGATGTGATGTCGCTAACAGCTTGGCAGCTCCTGTTGCTGAGATTTTTTGATCATGAAGTCAGTGGTGAAGTATTACTGCATTCCAATTCCTAAACAAAGGCCCACAAATCATGAAATCTCACTGTATAAATCTTTTCTCTTAGCAACTCAATGACTTCAAGTTATTTGTTAAAGTAACACATAGGTGCATATGAATAGTAAAGACTGGAAGAAAAGGATGCAGTCAGAAAAGATCTATGTAGTGTTGGGCACCAACAAAAATGAAAGAAAGGCAAGTTGAATTTGACCCAACTATGCTTCTATATCTTATATATCTTTTACATGTGTTTTCTAATATTGTATTAAGTTAAACATAGAAATGATAGCTTGACAATAACTATAAATATAAATAAAATTTACTGAGATTTGGTCACAGAGAAAAGTGCTCAAATTCATGAGAAAAATATTGAGTATCTCATATAATTATTATTAGAATGACATACTGTGTTTGGAAGGTGTATGTGTGTGTGTGTGTGTGTGTGTGTGTGTGTGTGTGTGTGTGTTGTTCTTGTAATAGCAATTTGATTTTCTTTAAAAAATTTGTAGGTGGGGCTGGAGAGGTGGCTCAGGGGTTAAGCCTCCGCCTTGCAGGCGGAAAGTCCTGAGTTCGGATCCCAGATCCCACGTATAGACGCCAGGCAGAAGCGGGGGCGGCCTGCGCTTCTGGTCCTGTTAGGGCGGAGCCTGTGAATCCCAGGGCAGAAGGAGGTGGAGGCGTCCATGGTGGTTCGCGGGTTCGTCCGTGGTTCTACACATACACAGACACACACATACACAGACACAGACACACACACGCATGCACATGTGCACAATTGAATAAATAATAATAAAAAAATTTAAAAAATTTGTAGGAATCCTGAGATACTTTCAAAAAGGCAGAAAAATTATCACTTGATTTAAGGAAGATATAATATACAAATCTGTCAGTACTAGAATAGCCTGCAAGGTGAAACATTTATTTCATTGAAGTTGAAATGTGATACTAGTTTTATCTAAAAGCTAAAGTTCAATGAGTAATCCTTTTATTTCTGGATTACCACAGAGAAATCCAAAACATTGCCTTAAAAAATAAGGTTCAGGGGAGAATGAGATGATCCTCATTAATGCTTTTTGGATAAAACTTCTAGACATCACCAATAGAAAGGTGTGCTCAAGTGAGAAATTGCTTCTTTTGAGGAGAATGGAGCTTCAATGATGGTGTTAAAACTTATTGGAGATCAATGGATAAGGGTTGAAGACATAAGCCCACACAACTACAGCCACTTGATCTTTGACAAAGGGGCCCAAAAAATCCAATGGAAAAAGAATAGCATCTCCAACAAATGGTGCTGGCAAAACTGGATATCCACATGCAGAAGATTAAAACTCGACCCCTACTTGGCACCATGTACAAGAATTAATTCCAAATGGATCAAGGACCTCGATATAAGGCCAGAGACTACACAAACCATGGTTGAAAGGATAGGGAACATCCTCGAGCTGATTGGGCTAGGCCAACAGTTCCCAAATGGACATCCAATAGCACAGTCACTACAACCAACACTTAATAGATGGGATCTTGTGAAATTAAAGAACTTCTGTTCTTATAAAGAGATTGTAACTCGAGCACAAAGGCAACCCACAGAATGGGAGAAAATCTTCACTAACCACATATCTGATAGAGCTTTATTATCCAGAGTGCAAAAAGCACTTTGAAAACTAAACACCAAGGAACCAAATGGGCCAATTAAAAAATGAGCCTTGGAACTTAAAAGAAACTTTACCAAGGATGAAATTAAAATGTCTAACAAATATCTTTAAAAAATGCTCCCCATCCTTAGCCATCAGGGAAATCCAAATCAAAACCTCCCTGAGATATCATCCCACCCCGATCAGGATGGCAAAAATCCACAAAACAAACAACAACAAATGCTGGAGAGGATGTGGAGAGAGAGGAACTCTTCTACATTCCTGGTGTATGCAGGTTCATACAACCACTCTGGCGAGCCGTCTGGCGATTCTTAAGGAAGTTAAAGATTGAAATGCCATATGACCCTGCTATTCTACTTTTTGGAATAACCCCCCATACAGCAAAAATTCACCTCGATAACACAAGCATGACTATGTTCATAGCAGCACTGTTTACAATAGCAAAGTCATGGAATCAACCCAAATGTGTGAGAGTTGACGAGTGGATAAGGAGAATGTGGTGCATTTATACAATGGAATACTACTCAACCATCAAAAATGATGAATTAATGCAATTTGCCGGGAAATGGATATCATTAGAAACAATTATATTGAGTAAAGTATCCCAGACACAGAAAATTAAGTGCCGTATGTACTTCCTAATAGGTGCATCCCAATAACCAAACCCACTTAGAGACACTCAAAGACAAATCTCTGTAACACCTACAGTAATTGTAAAGATTATAAACAGGAGGGATGAGGAAGGATGGCTCCCCAGAAACAAGAAGAGAGGGGACCATGTTACAGCAGAGAAAATAAGCCACCATCAAAGACTGCAAGTAAGTAATGAGACATCTGGTTAAGTTCACAGACTTTCCTTCTTGATCATTTGCAACTGATGGGGTGTGATCTCACCAGAATGGGAGAACATATAGTCTGGCAGATAGAAAGTAACCATTTTGCAAATGGATAATTGACCCCTCTCTCACCGAGGGTCTCTCCTACTTTTATTCCATCTATCTTTGAATATACTCTTATAACAAGACTCTAATTTAACAGGTTTTTATATCTGGCCAGGGGGTGATATTCAATACCCATCAGGATGGAGCCAAATCGGAAAAAAATCAACAAACCATAATTCAGAATATCAGAGACTCTATATCAACCACCTGGAACTGGGCCAGCCTAATCTCTCCCCATCCTGAAGCTCAGGGAAATTTGCAGAAGTGGGGGTGGTAATATTGTAAGAGCACAAGGGTGGGAGGAGTAAAGATATGCAAGATACTCCACACAAGTTAGGCCCAAAGCAGTCATAATAGGACTTTGCATGACCTGTGCAATGTCCAACACATTATTGACCCCACAAAGTCTAGCATGGACTAAAGGCACTAGGATCCTTGGAGACTAGCAACTGACAGTCACAGTAGTATTCCTAAGCTTAAGGGGAATACAGGAAAGGGTTCTAGGAAATTCCCCTGGGTCCTTGCACCTCATTGGAGAGGAGGACCCAGAGGAGAGTTTGGCATGCACATTAAAGGATGCTCCAGGGATTGGGAGGGGGGAAGACACTGGTAGATGGGGAGGGAGGGGAGAAGGAAGGGGGGAGCAGGGGAGTCGGGGAGGTGGGGGGAGGGAGGGGACCGGTGTACCTGTTAAGTTTGTATGAGTGGAAATAATAATAAAAACATGTTAAAAAAAACCTTATTGGAAAAATGTCCCCAATGAGAACGAATTCGAGGGGTTAATGGCAGGCTTTTTCTAAATACAATGATTGTTAGGAACTGAACTTTGACCATTCAACTATGTAGGAACCATGCACACATATATTCTGCAAGGGAGAGACTGATTGATGCGCATGCTCCACAGAAAAAATGGAATCTGGAAGACATCATAGGAATCTAGTTTATTTTCTAACTCAACAAGAGCTGAGAAAATTCTTTTTATTCCAGTTAGTATTGCTAAACACGTTACTCTGTAAATTGAGTTCTGGAATTAAAGAAACCAAGAATAGACATTAAAATAATTTCAGACAAAATAGAGTATGGGAAATATTATTCTTAAAAATAAATCAGTGAGATTGTAGAATATTAAATGTTGCCAAAATAGTACTTCAATGCCCTATCAGTCAAGTCTTACACATGGAGATTTTTCTCTTTAGATTACAAATTATGAATATTCCATCAAAACATCCAAGTACTAGAGTCAATGACTGTTGTAACCTCATAATCTGGAATTTAAAAGTTAATTATATGTAATGAGAATATCCAAAATGTGACTCAAAAGAGGTATTTTGATTTTTCATTATTTTCTTATGTGTGAATTATAAGGATCTGCAGCTCAATATACTCAATGATAAATTCGGATTTTTGCTTTGAAAGGACTAAAGGAATTCATTTGTTCTTCAGACACAAAAGAGACCCTACTAATTCATCTGGACAAATGCCAGAAAGGGCATGCTTCAGTCAAAGGTCAAAGCCCCTATAGTAACCTCAGAGAAGCTCTTGAATGTGTGCAAGGACAGTAAAATCTGAATTATGGGTTCTTGTCTCTCTTCACCAGAGCCACAACTGTAGGCTACTGTCATTTCCACTTAGCATGTTTACATGGGATCTGGAATGCCAACTCAGGTCTTTATCCTTGAAGGCAAAAGTTTTAACCCCTTAGTCATCTCTCCAGTTCCCAGAGGCAAGGTCTCTTAAAGCATAAGCTAACTTGATACTCTTTGTACCCAAGAATGATGTTCAACTTCTGAGTCTCTTGTCCGTGTAACTAAAGTACAAATATTAGAGGTATGTACCATACTATGCAATGAATTGCAAAAATCTATTACATCATAAAAATAAATGACTCTAGTATCTCTTACACTTCTCAGGTTAACTCTTTCCTGAGAATGCTAATGTGTCAATCATAGTGAGTATTCACTCACTGGATTCCTGATTTTTTTAAATTGTGAGTCAGTTGAAGTGACCTGCTGTGTGCAAATAATAAAAATGTAGGAAACACTAGCTTCACATTTGGCTGGTTTAGGTTTTGAAGTAAACAGGGTCTGAAAGTTCCATTAGGACATTTCCCTTTGAAAGGGAAGCAGAGTGTGGTTGTTAAATCAGACCTGTGAGATCTGCTCATTTTCTAAGAAAGGAGGCATTTCAAAGAGAAAGGCCTTGCACAAGGTCAGGGAATTAACAATGCATATGCATCAAATCTTCTGTCACATGTCTTTAAAATGAATTGATGTTTCAAATAAAGGATTTGGAGTCATCATCCAATTACCAGGAAGTATTATCAGGAAGTCAATAACGGAAAATTTATATTTCCAGGGAGGATCTTGGCATTTGAGTGAATCCAAAAAGAACTGGTACAGCATTATCGAAACAGACCCACCTGCACATATGTCAGATCTAAAACAAAAGTATATTGATAACTCACATCAGTGAAAATGAATTATGAAATATGGGACCAGTAAATATACAATTTTATACCAAAGGAATGTCTTGAAATACAAATGGTGATTCTTTTCTCTGAATTGCCATTGTGTGAGAAATGCAGTGCTACCCAGGAAGAAGCAGAAGAAGTTGACCTGATTTCTGTGATATGTGTTCCCTTTATACAGAATTACTTCATCAGAGTCAAAATTGTTCACTAATTGGAATCCTTTGACTGTGCATTCACACACTTGTCCACGAGCCAAAACTGTCCTTGGTTTTGTACTACACAGAGGCCACTAATGTTGGAAGTAGGGGGTGGTGTCCTTTGTTTTCTGGTTTGGTTTCTTGTTACTTTTCTCCTTCTTTTTGATGAACAGCAGTAGGATACCACTAAAACCAAGAGGCACAGTGAAACTTTCTGTGTGGAATTTTAGGAACATCGATTGGCTTATCGTAGTCCCTAACTGAAATTTTATGAAAAGCTATGCTGGTGATGGTGATGGTAATGGTGGTGATGATGTTTATATCCCAGATCCTCAGAAATTTAATATCTTCCACAAAATACATGTTTATTTACCTCCTTAAAATTTCTCATATAGATAGTCGTATTTCTAAAGCTCTTTCACTGAATCAGAGTTATACTCATGGAAGGTTTACATATGCATACTATATAAACTATACATGCATAATACTGATAAGATAAAATTAAATATTCAAAATAAAAATGACAGCAGCAGATGAGATATATTATCACTATATTTGCAAATTTAGTTGTTAATAATTTGAAGTTTTGCTGGAAATATCCTATGAAACTACTGGATCAACAGACTTTTATATGGAATGATTCTAAATGAGCTAAGTTCATAATTCAAAATGTTTTATGGAAGTATTCTACTTGAATTATGGCTAGCAAATAGCTAACTGATAGTAAATTAGATATTTCATTTAAGTTGTCACATCCTTTGCATGAAGCAATTCCATCTCTCTTGATCATACAGTTTTCTGATTTGCTAACTTTCATTCTAATTTTTGTTTTTGAAATTTTATCATTTTCATTTATGTAATTTTTAAAATTTTTTTATTATTATTTTATTCAATTGTGCATGCATGTGTGTGTGTGCATGTGTGTGTGTGTGTGTGTGTGTGTGTGTGTGTGTGTGTGTGTAGAACCACGGACGAATTCGGGAACCACCATGGACCACCTCCATCTCCTCCTTGTTTACTCTGCTCCGGGATTCATAGGCTCCGCCCTACCAGGACCAGAAACGCAGGCCGCCCCCGCTTCTGCCCGGCGACTATAAGTGGGGTCTAGGATCCGAACTCAGGACCTTCCATCTACAAGGCAGAGGCTTAACCCCTGAGCCACCTCTCCAGCCCCCCATTTATGTAATTTTTAATCCTATATTTTTATTTTTTTATTTCTTTCTTCCACTCATAAAAAGTTGATAAGTACCCCATTCCTCTCCCTCCAACTCACCCTGAACCCTGTTGTTTCCTCCCCCTTTTTTCCCCTTCCATTCCCCCCTCCCTCCCTTCCTCCCAGTGCCCCCCCATTCTGAAGCATCCTTTAGTGTGCATGTCAAACTTCCCTCTGAGTCCTCCTCTCTGATGAGGTGTAAGGACTCAGTGGCATTGCCTAGAGCTCTTTTTTGTGTTCCCCTGAAGTATAGAAACACTGTTGTGGCTGTTAATCCCTTGCCTCTAAGGATCCTAGTGCCTGTGATCCATGCTAGACTTTGGGGGTTCAATGATATGTTGGTCATTGCACAAGTCATGTGAAGTCCTATTGTGATTATTTCAGCCCTAACTTGTATGGAGTGTCTTGCATATCGTTGCTTCTCCCCATGTTTAGGCTCTTACAATCTTAATGCCCCCTCTTCTGCAAATTTCTCTGAGCTTTAGGATGAAGAGAGATTAAGCTGTTCCAGTTCCAGGTGGTTGATGTAGAGTCTCTGATGTTCTGAATTATGGTTTGTTGATTTTTTCAGTTTTGCTGCTCCTGCACCACCCATGGCTCCATACTGATGGATATTAGATGTCACCCCCTGGCCAGAGATAAAAGGCTGTTCAAACAGAGTCTTATTATAAAAGCAGATTCAAAGGTAGATGGAATAAGAGTAGGAGACCCCTGTGGGAGGGGGAGGTCAGTCTCTCATTTGCAGGATGGTTACCTTTTATCTGCCAGGCTCTATGCCCTCCCTTTCTGGTGAGATCATACCCCATCAGATGTAAGTGACAAGTAAGGAAAGTCTGTGAGCCCACCCAGATGTCTCATTACTTATTTGCAGTCCTTGATGGTGGCTTATTTTCTCTGCTGTAGAATGATTTCCCTCTCTCCTTGTTTCTGGTGGAGCCCTCCTTCCCCTTTCCTCCCTGCTTATAATCTATATATTATATATGATTATATATCATATTATATTATAGTAATTATAAAATTACTGTATAAATTATAAATTACTGTAGGTATTACAGAGATTTATCTTTGAGTGTGTCACTAAATGGGTCTGGTAGAGGATCTACCTATTAGGGAGTACATATGGCACTTAATTTTCTGTGTCTGGGATACTTCACTCAATATAATTTTTTCTAATTCCATCCATTTCCCGGCAAATTTTGTTAAGTTGTCATTTTTGATGGCTTAGTATTTTGTATAAATGTACCACATTTTCCTTACTCATTCGTCAACTGTTTGATATTTGGGTTGATTCCATGACTTTGTTATTGTAAACAGTACTGCTATGAACATGGTCGTGCTTGTGTTATCAAGGTGAATTTTTGATATATGGGGGATTATTCACAAAAGTGGAATAGCAGGGTCATATGGCATTTCAATCTTTAACATTTTTAAGAATCACCAAATGGCTCACCAGAGTGGTTGTATTAGCCTGCATACCCACCAGCAATGTAGGAGAGTTCTCTTCTCTCCATATACTCTCCAGCATTTGGTGTTGTTAGATTGTAGATTTTTCCCATCCTGACCAGGATAAGGTGATATCTCAGGGAGGTTTTGATTCGCATTTTCTTGATGGCTAGGGATGCAGAGGATTTTTAAAGATATTTGTTAGACATTTCAATTTCTTCCCTGGCAAAGTTTCTTTTAAGTTCCAAGGCCCATTTTTTAATTGGGCCATTTGTTTCCTTGGTGTTTAGTTTTCTAAGTTCTTTGTGCACTCTGGATAATAGAACTCTATCAGATATGTGGTTAGTGAAGATTTTCTCCCATTCTGTGGGTTGCCTTTTTTACAATCTCTTTATCTGAACAGAAGCTCTTTAATTTCACAAGATCCCATCTGTTGAGTGTTTATTGTAGTGACTGTGCTATTGGATGCCCGTTTAGGAAATTATTGGCCTAGTCCAATCAGCTCAAGGGAATTCCCTACCCTTTCACTAAAGTTTTTATAGTCTCTGGCCTTATATTGTGGTCCTTGATCCATTTGAAATTAAGTCTTGTACATGGTGACAAATATGGGTCAAGTTTTAATCTTCTGCATGTGGACATGCAGTTTTGCCAGCACCATTTGTTGAACATGCTGTTCTTTTTCCATTGAATTTTTTGGGCCCCTTTGTCAAAGATCAGATGGCTGCAGTTGTGTTGGCTTCTATCTGAGTCTTCAACACTTATCCATTGATCTGTGTGTTTATTTTTGGAGCCAGTACCAGGATGTTTTTACAACTACCGATTTGTAGTATAGACTAAAGTTTGGTATGGTGATACCTCCAGCAGGTTTTTGTTAGTCAGGATTTCTTTTGCTATCCTGGGTCTTTTGAGCCTCCATATGAATTTTGAGATTGTTTGATCATCCTCTTTAAAGAATTGCTTTGGGATTTTGATTGGTATTGCATTGAATCTGTATATCGCTTTTGGTAGGATGGTCATTTTTTTTATTATTTATTCAATTGTGTGTGTGTGTGTGTGTGTGTGTGTGTGTAGAACCCCGGAGGAATTTCAGAACCACAATGGATGCCTCCACGTCCTCCTTGTTTACTCTGCTCCGGGATTCACAGGCTCCGCACTACCAGGACCGGAAAAGCAGGCCGCCCCTGCTTCCGCAGGTTTCTATACATGGGGTCTAGGATGCAAACTCAGGACCTTCTGCCTGCAAGGCAGAGGCTTAACCCCTGAGCCACCCCTCCAGCCCCCAGGATGGTCGTTTTTATGATATTGATTCTGCCAATCCTGGACATGGCAGGTCTTTCCACCTTCTGGGTGTCTTCTGCAATTACTTTCTTTAAGGTTTTAAAGTTTTCATTGTAAAGGTCTCTTACTTCCTTGGTTAGGTTTATACCAAGGAATTTCATTATTTTAGGGGCTATAGTAAATGGGATTGTTCTCTCAGGGCTTTTTCACTTCTTTCATTCTGGGCATATAGGAAGGCCACTGAGTTTTGTACATTTATTTTGTATCCTGCCACCCTGCAGAATCTGTATTAATTCCAGGATCTTCCTGCTGGACTTTTTGGGATCATTCAGGTATATGATCATGTCATCTGCAAATAGAGAAAACTTGACTTCTTCCTTGCCGGTGTGAATCCCTTTTGTCTCCCTTTCTTTTCTTATGGCTTCAGGTAAGATTTTAAGTACAATATTGAATAGAAGTGGTAAGAATGGACAGCCTTGTCTAGTTCCTGATCGAAGCGGTAATGCTTCAAGTTTTTCCCCATTGAATAAAATCCTTGCTGTTCGTTTGTTGTATACAGCTTTTATTATACTGAAAAAGTTTCCCTCCATTCCAACTGTCTCTAGGATTTTGATCATAAAGGTCTGTTGGATCTTGTCAAAAGTTTTTTCTGCATCTATTGAGAGTATCATGTGTTCTTGGATTTTGGACTGGTTTATATTTTTTCCTATATTTTTAAGCTATTTTATTTAGTAGCTGTTGCATATGTTTAGTGTTTTTTGAAGCTGTGCAGTGTAATTGTATTCATTAATTTCTAAAGTAATATGATTATTAAGTAATGATGTGTAATGATTTATTATCATAACTAGGAATTTGTTAATAGCCAAAATTTATAGCATTTAATATCAAACAGTAAATGAAGATGCACATAATCCTAGAATTTTAATAAACACATAACAGTTAGTATGTGTAGTTTAAATAATAATAAGAGCAATATTCAAGTAATGTTTGCAAGATAAAGACAGAAACAGAGATTGCATTGGTAACAATTTTATTTAAGGAAATACATGAGCTAACTGTAAAAGGAAATAACAGCTCTCACCTTAAAGGTATAAGAGGTAGTTTATTCTGGAGTCAAACATGAGTGATCACAGCCCAAGAACAACAGATTCTCCAGGCTCCACTGTGGTAGCATTTTCGGGGGTCTTATAGTCAACTAGTCACTGAAAGTGATAAATCAAGATGCTTTTCAAATGTATTGGTGGAAACATCAGGAATGTGGATTGCAGAAAGCACAGGAGAGCTGTGTTATAGGTTACAGATGCTATGTCATATCATTCTTAGCCTTTTCGTTGGTGGGTGTTAGTGGTCTGCTAAGTCAATACATTTCAAAAGGTTCTGAGAGAACAGCTTCTATAGGGCAGGTTTCAGAAAAAAGTAGCTGGGACTCTGGGCTAGTCTTTGGAAAGTTCTTCTGGGCAAGTTTTTGGTAAGTGCTTGCTATAGCTATGCTGACTTTGGGACCAATCCCCATTGAGATCAAGTCACCAACTCCCCCAATCTTTTGTTTATGAAGAATATGGACATTTACCAGTCCAATGCAACTAAATTCATCAGAAGACACAGCTTAACCATAGGTTAGGCATCCAAAAGCCCCAATCAGGTTCACAGAAACTAGAACTCACCTGTGAAGAAAAGCCACTTTTTCTCATGTGCCCAAGTTTACAAATTCCACTCTCCTAGCTATCTTTGGCTGTTTTGCCCCCATGAGTGATTTCCTTTCTTTCTGTCCTCTGATAAACCTTATTTTAACCATATTCACCTGTTCTGGTCTCAATTTCTGACACCCAAGCACAAGAATCTGGATATAACCCCCCCAGTCCCCGCAATAATGCGAGTTATGAGGGTCAGAACCTGTGGCCTGGCTGCCCAAACAAGTGAGGTCCAGCTACCTGTTCTTAAAAAAAAAAACCTAAAAGTCCAAATTAATCCTAAAAAGCAGAAACAGATGAGTTATTCACAGTAATCATTTCAGAAAAGATACAAAGGGATCTATGGTGGAGTGGGGGTCTTTGTGTAAAGCTTAAGGTTTAAGTAGTTAGTCAAGGTTATGTATAGCTGGCATTCTAAGTCCTGCAGTGATTTTGTCCATCATTATCTGGTCTCTGGCTTCCCTTGCAAATTGGTCTGACAGGCTGTGCATCTCTTAGCAAGAGAAAAGCTGCCCCCTTGTGGTTGGCATAGGTTTTCAATCCTCTTAGCAGGAGAATCTTGGGGTCCTTTGGAGTGCTAGCCAAAGGCATTCTGGTCTCCTTAGATTGTCTGTGCTCCTTTTGAGAGAGTGACTTGGTGGCATTTCTATTCCTATGGCTGTGTTTAAGAGCTGAATATAGACATCAGAGGCTGGACATGAAGAGGAAAGTGACAGAGCTTGGCAGATCTATGTTCTGTCTTCCTTCCATCCTTCTTGCCTCTTAAGATTTTAATAGTAATTGTTAAGATATCTTTAAACACCACCATTGTAGCAAATATCTATGCCTGCCCCCATTAAATAAATGTGCTGAGAACAGTACATGGACAGTTGTTCTCAGTCCATGATGGCTGTAGGAAACCTGTACATGGTGTTAAAAATTTTCTACAAAAACACAGCCACCCCATTACTAGGCATATGTAAGGAATAAAGCACTACAGGGAATTGGAATTAATCTCCTCTCACCCAAGGAATCTCATTCTAAAAGAAAGAAAAGAGCTGACAGGGAGGTCCTTTTTAGAAACAACCCATCAGACTACCCTGGAAACCAGGACAAAGACTGGTCAGAAAAGGTCAGACCACATGCTGACCAGGAATGCTTAGGAATAAAAACTTCCTTTGTTGTAGTTCAACCTAAACCTGAGCCCTCTAAGAGTCATTTGAGGTACACATCAGATTGTCTTTTCAGTCTTTCTAGTGTGGCTTCCTTGAATAAATCATTTTTTCCTGTTTTTCATTGTTAATTTGGTTCTTTTGGAAGGAGGTAGATTTCTGTGAGAACAGTGGGAGAGACCAGGAAAACTAAGCCAGGACACAGGCCTATGGGAAACACAACAGGTACACAGGCTGACTGAAGTCTATACTGCATTTCAGCACCCCACCAGGGAGCTCCCCACAAAGCCCATCAAAGGGACATTCAAACCTAGCCCCACATTTGACCACTAATGGAAACTCAGACAGGAAACTATTAGAACATATCCATTTTTGATCTCCCAAATGTTCATAAAAGGAGCATTGAGGGTGCAGAGTTTTAGAAGGATAGTTGGAATGGCCTTCCCTCCCTTCTGGATTCTCCCAAAAGCCAGACTCCTCCTTCCTCCCTCTGACTCTCCAGAACAATCATCTGTCTCTTCCTTCCCTGATTTTCAATAAATTTGACTTAGATCATTAAGTGGCATACAGGCTTCAATCCTTGTGTCCAGGATGCAAGAACCTGGACAGAAGTCCAGTACCATTTTTATGGGCTTATGTAAGACTGATGTTCAAACCAGACTTGCTGGGAACATACTGTGACCCCAGAATTAGTTGCATTATGAAGACACAGTACATACACCATAGCAATAAAGTGAATTTACACCATTGAGCTTGAAAGAGTAAGACAAATATTTTGAACTCTAATATAAGAAACACAGCTCTCATCTTAAAAGAAAACTGATGGATTATTCTGAATCCAATTATGAGTGACCGTGGTTCAGGAACACAAATTCACATTGTGTGTTAGGGAAGCATAAAAAGGAAACTCTTAAAAACTGAAAAAGAAATTATTTGGCCTGAGAAATTGCTGGCAGGCAATAAAAATGCCCACTCTGATGCAGGAACAGTCTTTCCTCTGTTGAAATGTCCCTCCTGGGTTACCAAATCTTACAGGAGATTCCCATCTAGGTTGCCAAATGATGCAGGAATAATCTCACCAAATGTTACCTGGTCCCTGTTCAGGGACCAAATGTTACAGGAAGGACAATCCCAATGATGCAGACTTCTTGTGTTGCAGAGTCAAAAATTGAAACCAGAACCCGTGTAGAGGATTAAGGTAGAGTTTATTAGAGGAGAGAAAGGCTGGAACTCATGGACGCTAGACGTGAAGTGCCATGAGGGGCTAGGGGCTCAGGAGAACTCATGTACCTTAGGCATGGAATCCATGAGGATTAATCCATGAGGACTCATTGCATTAGAGTGCCATGAGGGCATAGGGGGACTAGGGCACCAAAGATTGCCTGCAAGGGCCAGGCATATTTGTACACCTAGGCAAGCCCAAGACACTGGCTTTTTCTCATTGGTTAGTTCCCATTGGTGCCCAACCTAGTTACTTAGGCTTAAGTGGGCTAGACACCAAGATGTTTGTTAGATATGGAGGGCTCATCTCCATAATCCCTTCACAAAGAAGTTGATCATTTTATCTCTGGGAGAATTGGAGTCCTTTCTCAGCAAGGATGTTCCTTCAGGGAGATTCCAGCAGTGGGGGATGAACTACTGGAATTCCAAAGACCTTAAAGACCTAGAGAGATCCAAGCATAGCTGCTCTAATCCTACCTCAACTCCCCTACTGTTCTCTGAAATTCCCCTCTGGAATGTCATTTGTCCAAAGGGCCTGCAAGAAGCCTTTGTTGAGCAATGATACGCAAGATACTCCACACAATTTAGGGCTTCAGTAGCCATAATATGATTTTGCATTACCTGAGCAATAACTAACAAGTCAATGATTTTCGCCAAAGTCCGCAGGATCACAGGCACTAGGATCCTTAGGCAGGGATTAAACAGTCACAATAGTGGTTCCCATACTAAAGAAGCACAAGAAAGTGCTCTGGGAAATGCCAGTGAGTTCTTATACCTCATTAGAGTGGAGGACGCAGAGGGAAGTTTGAGCTTCACACTAAAGGATGCTTCAAGGAATGGGAGGGGGGAAGAAGGGGGTACTGGGAGAAAGGGAGGGAGGGGGTTGAAGGGAAGGGGAATGGGGGTGGGAGCAAGGCGGACTAGGGAGGGATAGAAGGAGAGAGGGGACAGAGTACCTATTTAGTTTGTTTGATTGGGAAAAGAAATAAACATAATAGAAAAAAAGAGAAACCTTTGTTGATAAGACTATAAAACACTGCCAGCTAAACTGCTTTGGTGGGGCTTGCAACTTCCTTTGTACCTTTTATATAAAAAAATGTGTGGATATTTATGTCCTGGCTGCATGCATATCACCCTGACTGTATAAGCCCTGGACCAGTCTTTCTCCCCTCCACTCCCTCCCTCCCTCCCTCCCTCCTCCCTCCCTCCTCCTTCCGCCCTTCCTCCCCTCCCCTCACTCTTTCCTCCTTCTCTTTCGCTGCTCTCTTTCTATATCAGCCTCTCTTATTATTTTACTTTTGGTCTATGGTGAATCTTTGATGAACCCCCCTCAATCATAACATTCTGGGAGCTCCTCCCTCCAGATTGAGGCTGGACTATTTTTTCAAGGAGCGCTAGGAACGGCTTTTCTTCTCGCGTCGCAGACTGAGGAATGGCTCCCTATAACTGGGTAGCTATGAACTGTTACCAGCTCATAGTCCGTGCCTATTGGTGGTTTTTTGGGGCGCCCTACACTACTGTTAGAAGGGGACTCCTCTTTATACAGTTTCAGAGAGGCACCGAGAGCGGGATATGAGAGAATGGGCAGAGGAGAAGGAGAGAAGGAGAGGGATAGGGCAGGATGGGCGAGAGGCGAGGGTAGAGGGAGAGGGAGGGTATGAGGGAGAGTGGAGAGGGTCTAGTTAGAGACATACTGTCTTGCCGTTCTGCACAGGAGAATCAGAGATAACATATCCAAAGCTTAGTTTCTCTCCTTCCACTGTTGTTTGCCTCTAGAGATTGACTTCACACTACAG